>CM023201.3:19913049-19951792 GCA_004115045.4 Sinella curviseta | reverse complement strand
ATTTATTATCGTAGACCGCATGGTTATACCATGTAGCGTTTGAAACCACATGATACCAAGGCAAACGGTATATTGAAGGGTTTTGAAATTTTCCCATTTCAAAAAATCCGCGGAAGAAGGTACCAATAAATACTGGCCCTTTATGTATTTGAGTGTGAACGGGGACGTACCAAATGTATCTTGCAATAAAAGGTGACTTTTAAAAATCGCCAACAAATTTTCGGAGAGAATCATCGTCGTAGACTTAAACAACTACTATTACTTTCAATGTTTTTTCGATCACGAAGTAATCAATAATATGCTGTTCGTATGACCTCAGAACTTATTCCACTCAGCAGAAATGTATTGTACCGTGTCGTGAAGGCTTCAAGAAGAAATGAGTCTTTAGTGTAAATATATTGTACACAGCTTATGTCTTTGCATACTTACAATGGTAACGAAAGCTCTTATGCTTGACCACACCAGGTGAATGATATATATATATGTTAAAAATAGTGTATTGTACTAACCACTTTGCAAAGACTAGCAAAAAGCAGAGTAATCGTAAGCACGCAACTATATGACAACTAGAAATTATTGATGAGTTTAATTGCCACTTAAAGAAGTGATACAAGCGCTTATTCTTAAGGTTTCACAAGAAGCTATATACGTTAATATTTTATTTCTCTTTTCCTCTTGAAAACACTATAGACCATACTGGCATGCAGGTTAAAGGTACCTAACGGATTTCATAAATTAGTAAAATGTTTTTGTCTTTTTTTCGGTCACTGTTCGTATGTTAATTTTAAACTGAATAAAACGTTCATCCTTAATGGGATTGACCCATGTAATGTTGACCCATGTCAGAATGCGATTGAGAAGGTGGATGGAATATTCCACACACAATTGTATAGAACAGCCTTTCTGTAAACAATGCACCAAAATACAAACTTAAAAATTTGAGTTCTCCAGACTACGGCTATATGATGCTGCTCTAGTTTTTGTACGAGTAGTTCATTCTCGTATATCCCTGTAATGCTAGGAACAATTCTCGGTTATGTTTCAAGTAATGACCAAGAGTTGATTGGACATCTCTAAAAATGTTCATGAATCTTTAAAATGTTTTTCTCGAAATTTTTTCTTACTTCTCACAAAAGAATTATTGACTGCCTAGGTAAGTATTTTTCCATGTCGTGTCGAAGCAATGAGTATTTACAATCGTAAATTTTTACTTTTCTCTGTTAACTGCTTAAATACGTGCCTTGTATACAAGATATATTAACATGGTCGTAATATACATAGATCAGCATGGTAATTGCGAAGTGGTTGGTTAATGGTTTTGATTACTGTGGTGGACAAGTGAATTTTTAACCACAGGTTGGTAGAAAAATGTTTTGAAAATATATTTTCTTAATTAGAGACCCATCAAAACCACTTAAGTAGGTAACATTCAATCGGTACTTTTTTGGAAGCATTAATTATTGGCTCAACTTTTATTTCGAATAGCCGTGGCTACTTACGACTGACGACGTATACGGTTGGCATTATTCCAAATGTTCTAAAGTTATTTTGCGCTCAATTTTCTCTGATTATGAATATTTCACATGTTATTTGGAATAGGTGAGCAGGGTCGGTGAACAACGCAAAAGGAATCCTTTCGGTGTCATAATTCCAGTCTCTTCTATATGCTGAGGTCTATACCTGGACACTGATGATAATAACTGTTAGCATCGAACCAAAATCAGCAAACATATAGCCTCAAGATTTATTTTTAAGTTAACGCCGGCAGTTTTGAGAACGTTTACAATAGACTACCTTGAGAATATCTCTCGTTGATTGAATTGATCATTTGAAATATTCTGCTTTCTACTTCTTCAACATGCTATTTAATGAGAACGTACTCCTCCTTTTTAAGCTGCACTTGGAAGTTCAAGAAAAAGTTGCTACTACTCCATTTACGTTGCAATATCGCAAGGGTCGGTACGTATTAGTGCCCTGTCCATCCGAGGGCTTAAACTGGCAGAACCAAAAATCATTCCAGTTTGTTATCTTTACCATTGTTATCTGGTTTCAAACGCTCTACGGAATGAATCTGCGATCGCCGCTTATATACACGGTATGTTTACTTTTCTGCATTGCATACACCGTGATCATTATAACCAGATACGTAACCATAAAACGGCGCCACATGATGGCGGATATTTTTAATTCACTGTTGGAGTTCGAGAGGCGACATGCCAAAGGTAAGTTCGAAAGGCGACATTAGTTATGAGCTGTTTTACTCTATTAACTGCGCAGCGGGATCACTAATTGCTTTTCTTTCAGAAAGTTTGGGTCTGCGGAATATCTTACTATCAACATCACAACGTCGTATTCTTCGTACAATACAAACTACTGGAATATTACTCCCCTTTATTGGATCATTAGCGCATATTCTTCAAATGTGGGTTCAGAACTGCTCCCCAATGACATTTGCGTATTTTGCGTTATCACATTGCCCATTTCCAATGACGGATTCCGAGCATCCTGACCCTTCTCTTGGATCCCTTGCTGTGTTGACCATAATCAGCGTATGGACAGCCTATTTAATAGTCGACGCTTCTTTCTTCATCCTCTTTATAATTTTTGAAATGGCAATTGTTCCATCTTATTGCATTGCACAATATGTAAAATGTATACAGTGCTCGCTTATGTTGGGTAACAGTACCAATCGTGAAGAATTTGACTTGATGGCAAGTTCTTTGAAATCCGGTATTTTCGCTTACAAGGAAATTCAGCTAATCTCTCAATGCTACAATTTTGTGTACCAGGATGGCATCGTTTTCGGCATTTTGAACATTGGATTACTATCTCTTATTTCTGGGATTTACGTCGTAATTTTGAATGGAAGAAATGCGTCAATTCCAGAGCTAATACTTTATTCAGCGTTTTGCATCTCTGGATATCTCATCATAACAGCCTGTTTTGGTCAATTTGGGAAAGTTTACGGAGATTCGTCCAAACTTCTAGAGTTTTTCAGGACGGAGGGATTACAGCAGTGTTCCCGGAAACACCGAGCCGTTTTGGGTCGCGAAATTGCTTCGTTGCTCCCTGTGCAGGTTCGGCTTGGGAGCGTAAATTTTGTTGATAGGCAGACGCCTCTTGTCCTACTTGATTTTTGTTTAAGAAATGTCGCTAATATGCTGTTGCTGTAAAACACGAAATGGGCGACAACTTCCGAGAATGGGTTACAATATAATCAATATAGATGTAAGCTGTTCAATCATGTAAACTTTTGCTCCAGACATGTAGATATATAATTACTAATTACTTATTCAGCAATGATATCATTTATTTGATAAATTTTTATTTGAGTTACTGTTTCACTGCTTATGTAATTGTGCTTTCCATATGTCAGAAGCACTGGCCGATATCAACTTTCCTTGCAGGACACATTTAGATAATAGGTGGTGAATTTTCCATTCGAGCATATTGACAGTTGTAATAAATGTACAAATGGTTAGTTAGGAAAATGCTTACTCACTGCGTAAGTTGAGTGTGTGTGTGGTATAAATACATTAATAAATTTTATCAATCAATAAATATAACTAAGGCTATGGTTAGAATATGTATGTACACCTCTGAGTTTTATTTCTCATCATGGCTACATTATCTTTATTTTATAAATATTTACAAAGAAGGTTGTAGTTTACCAAACGGTAACATGGATAATATTTGGAATGAATGAACTTATTTCCGAATAAATTAAAACCGCCGTGTTTTCATGTGCTGCATCCAAAATATTTCATATCTCGTCTCCTTTTTGACACATCCAGTTGCCCGACTCTCTCAGAATCATGTCATTCTTTAGTAATGATTTTACAACAGGAATAGAGTTGCCGTTTGTCTGATACAAAAGTCAAGTAACGTAATAGCGGTTTGTCCATCCACAAAATTAACGCTTCCCAACCAAATTTGGATGGGCGTTGGCTTGACAACATGCCTAACAAAGAATTTCCTATCTCTTGATGACAGCGTTGTGACCATTTCCAACTTGTAGTCTTTGAGTATTCCCGTCGAGTCCTGATGTCCTGTTTTCGACAGTTTCCACTTACTCCATTTATATGAGCTATTAACTGAATGCCTAAGTACTTTGTGAGAGCACGAGCTGGTACATAATTTATTTTCGTATGCTCGGATGGCAACTAAAACACATTCGTATTGTCTTGTGAGCTTTCTCGTGAATTAAACACTTAAATAAAGATATTTTTGCACACTAGTAACCTAAAGTTATTAACGACATTGATTTAAGAACAACAAACCATTGGAAAGAAACAGATCACTATAGGAGAAACCGATTTGTTGTTGCTCACAGTAATATATTTCCCAATAAAAACATGATTGATTTCTAAAAACTATTATATATTACTTTCAGTGATTGTTCAAATTATTTTTTCTACGATATGAATTGTAGATAGTTTGTGGATTTTTTAATCATATCAAGATACAGTAAGAACCATTATGACTGGGTGGTAATTTGTCAGCTAACACTGTGTCTTGGCTTCATTGAGCCCAATTTTTCTTGATACACAGCCGCCGACTTTTACACTTAGGAAACTTCTTTAAGACGTTTTTACCAAGGTGAGCCAAGATTACTTTTGGATTTCAGTCCGATTACCGGTGGTAATCATAGTGCTATAATATCGTTGGTATAACATGATCTGCATTTATTTTGGCGGATCGCAATAGTTGACATATTAGAAACATGTAACGAATATTTTCAGAAGGGTGCGAAGTTCGACCCATGAATCAAGCCATTAGGATTTGGAAACGCACGGCATAAATTGCTGGTATATCTTTTATGATATGATTTTAAGTACTTCAAAATTGTTTATAAAATATTAAATGCATTATTATATCGACTGTTATATTATATTATCTATTAATATGTTATGTCATATCTCTCGTCAAATTTTGTTGTTGTTGCCGTAAATCAATAAATATATACAATATGATGATACAATACAATGATAGTATAGGGGTCATGATGGTATAGGGGTCATGATAGTATAGGGGTCATGATAGTATAGGGGTCATGATAGTATAGGGGTCATGATAGTATAGGGGTCATGATAGTATAGGGGTCATGATAGTATAGGGGTCATGATAGTATAGGGGTCATGATAGTATAGGGGTCATGATAGTATAGGGGTCATGATAGTATAGGGGTCATGATAGTATAGGGGTCATGATAGTATAGGGGTCATGATAGTATAGGGGTCATGATAGTAAAAGGGTGATAGGGGTCCATCTACTTTAGGGTCTTTCTTATAATTTGTATTTTGAACTACAATTCGAAAATCCTAATTTTAACAATACAACGATCCTACTTTTGTATATCCCAAATGCACAGCGGTAATACATCCCGAATGCAAGGTGCTGAATGTGACACTGTAGTATTGAAAAATTGATATGACAATTAAAATCGACAACAAATAAGTCAATTTGACGACTATCGGTTGGTGCAGTACTCATTTGAGTAGCACAAGTAATACATACATAGTGCAACCTATAATTGTCTGCCCACAAGCTGTTTTTCATGAATTTGCTTGTAGTATGCATACATTTTGCATTCAGCAGATTCCGACTTTTCCATGGTTTTCAGCGTCGCGGATTTCATAGAAATCCAAATTGTCATCCAATTCGGATGTCAAATACAAACTCACCCCCCTTGGAAGTACAACACAATACCACACACACACCACATTTATTATCGTAGGCCGTATGGATATTCCATGTAGCGTTTGCAACCACATGATGCAAAAACAAATGGTATATTGAAGGGTTTTGACGTTTTCCCTTTTCAAAAATGACCCGGAATTAGGTATCAATATATACTGACCCTTTATGTATTCGATAGTGAACGGGGACGTGCCAAATGTCTCTTGCAATAAAAGGTGACTTTTAAAAATCGCCAACAAATTTTCAGCAAAATTCATTGTCCTTGGTTTCTAAACTATTACTGCTTTCAGTGTTTTTCAGTTGTTTATTCAACTTACAGTAGTCTTAGCTAAACCAACGTTTTTTCGATCACGAAGTAATCAATTCCGTCCAGTGCATATAACCGCAGAACTTTCTCGACTCCAACAAAAGTGTAATCCATACGTAAAAGATTGAAGAATAGAGATATTGCGCACGGCTTATGTCTTCGATATATGGAATTGTAAGGAAAGCTCCTACAATTGATCATACCAGTTCGATCATTCATATGCATATGCTATATGAGAAGGGTATTGTTCTAACGACCTGACAGCTAAAAATTATTAATGAATTTAATTGCCACTTAATAGAGTGAAACAAGCACTTGTACTCAAGATTTCACCAGAGGCTATTTACGTTAATATTTTATATCTAGTTTCCTCCAGTGGTAATATAGACCAAACTTCAATTTCGGCAGTATGTACCTAACAGATTGCATAAATTATTATAATGTTTTTGTCATTTCTTCTCTCACTGTTTGTATGTTATTTATAAACTGAGTAGGTAAATAAGTTCATCCGAAGTGGGATATATCCATACTGAAAAAGATTTCGCCCATAATACACAACTACATGAAATGATGTCATTGTCGACACAACGTGGCGGAAAGATATTTTAACACACATTTTGTTAAGACTGGCATAGGTTCCTGGAGACTGACAACCATTGGTAATATGGATGGAATAGTTCACACATAATGGCTTACAGGGAAGGTACCCGGAGTTACGGTGCTCGCGGTGGACGAAAATGCCACTAATTGGGTATTTTTATGCGCTGAAAACGATGGTGCCCTTTAATTTTGCTAAATGACATGTCCATGTATTGTACCAGGAAATTTATTGCGAAATGTTCAAACCGAGCTTCTGTACTTACAGTTTTAATTTAACTACACACAGTACGGCCTCCCAAATGTCTGAAGCGAAAATCATTCAAACTTGGTAAATGTATTCGTTGGGTGGAAGTAAGTATTCTTGGAAGATTGCATGATCCATGGTTGGCACGTTTCCGAGAAATAATAGAAATAAATTTGAAATGTGCAAAGTTGATATATCCCAAATGTACAGAAGCGATATACCCCAAATATACAGTAGTGGTATCTCCCAAATGTACAGAAGCGATATACCCCAAATATACAGTAGTGGTATCTCCCAAATATACAGAAGTGTGATAGCCATTCATCCAGTGATCATAACTGTTATTAGTGATACATAGACATTTGGGAGGCCGTACTGTGTGTAGTTAAATTAAAACTGTAAGGACAGAAGCTCGGTTTGAACATTTCGCAATAAATTTCCCGGTACAATACATGGAAATGTCATTTAGCACAATTAAAGGGCACTATCGTTTTCAGCGCATAAAAATACCCAATTAGTGTCGTTTTCGTCCACCGCAAGCACCGACACTCCGGGTACCTTCCTTGTTAGAAACGTATTAGCAAAAACGTTTCAGTGGATAATGTACCAGTTGGACAAATTTTAGTTTACACTTCAAAAGTCGTGTTTTACAGATTATGCCTATATGATGCTAGCCTAGCATTTGCACTAGTAGTCCATGGCCATTACCTCCTGTAAAGCTGGAAACAGTTCGCTGCTATAAGTGGGTCAAGTACAGTAGTGACTAAGAGTTGCTGGACGTACCGGAAAAGGATCATGAATCCTTTAAATGTTTTGGTCAGAACTTCTACGTATTTTCTTTGCAGAAAAGAATTATTGGCTGAATAAGTAATATGTAATGTAGAAGCCACGGATATTTCCAGTCGCAAATTTTTATTTCCCCATTAACTGCTTAAATACTTGCCTTGTGGTGAATATATATGAATGTGGCCCTAGTATAGTTCAACATGGCAATTGCGCAGCGGTTGTCCAATGGGTTAGACTACAGTGATAGTCAAGTAAATTTTTAACTGCAGCTTAGTAGAAAGATATTTTGAAAAATATATGTGTTCTAAATTAGCGACACTCACAACAGCAAAACTACTTAAGTAGGTAATACCCAATGATTACTTTTGTTAAGCATTAACTATTGGCTCAACTTTTATATCGAAATTTTTCTTCGATTTTGAATATTTCACATGTTATTTGGAATTGGTGAGTAGGGTCGGTGAACATGGCAAAATAAGAGCTTTTCGCGGTATCATAATTCCAGCGTTTTCTATATGCTGAGTCTTTTTCTCGTCGCCGAGGAGAACAACTGTTAGCATCATACCACAACTGGTTAAAACATTCCCTCAAGATTTATTGTCAAATGAGCACCAACTGTTTTTCGAAGGTTTACAATACCAGGATTCCTTGGGAATCGCACTCGTTTGATAAATTGAACATTTTAAATATTTGGCTTTGTAATTAGTCAACATGTTATTTAATGAGAACGCACTCGTATTTTTTAAACTTCACCTCGGAATTCAAGAAAAAGTTGCAACCACTCCATTTAAGCTACAATACCTTAAGGGTCGGTTCGTACTAGTGCCCTGTCCATCCGAGGGCTTAAACAGGCAGAACCAAAAATGGTTTCAGTTTGTTATCTATACCTTAGGTATCTGGTTTCAAACGCTCTATGGAATGAATCGACGATCTCCGCTAATAAACACGGTGTGTTTATGTTACTGCATTGCATACATCATGATCATTCTAACCAGATATGTCACAATCAAAAGGCGTCACATGATGGCGGATATTTTTAATTCACTGTTGGAGTTCGAGCGGCGACATTTCAAAAGTAAGAATGTTTATTTCTGAGCTGTTTTACTCCATTAAATGAAATGTGGGATTACTATCTAGTTATTTGTTCTTTCAGAAAGTTCGGGTCTCCGGAATATCTTAATATCAACATCACAACGTCGCATGCTTCGTACCATACAAACTGCTGGAATATTACTTCCCTTGACTGGGCCATTAGGGTACATACTTCAAATGTGGCTTCAGAGCTGCTCCCCAGCGACGTTTGCGTACTTTGCGTTATCGCATTGTCCATTTCCAGTGACCAATTCCGAATATCCTGACCCTTCTCTTGGATCCCTAGCCCTGTTAACCGTAATCAGTGCATGGACAGCATATTTATTAGTTGACATTACTTTCTTTATCCTCTTTATAATTTTTGAAATGGCAATTATACCGTCTTATTGCATTGCTCATTACGTAAAATGTATACAATGCTCGCTGAGGTTGGGTAACAGTATCAATTGTGAAAAGATCGACTCAATGGAAAGTTCCTTGAAATCCGGTATTTTGGTTTACAAGGAAATTCAGGTAATTTCTCAATGTTACAATTTGGGATACCAGGATGGCATCGTTTTTGTCATTTTGAATTTTGGATTAGTGGCACTTATTTCGGGCATTTACATTGTAATCGCGAATGGACGCGATGCCTCCATTCCGGAGTTAATAATTTATTCAACGTTTTGTATCTCTGGATTTCTCATAATAACAGTGTGCTTTGGACAATTCGGGAACGTGTACGAAGATTCGACTAAACTTCTCGAGTTTGTCAGGACTGAGGGATTACAGCAGTGTTCCCGGAAACACCGAGCAGTTTTGAGTCGTGAATTTGCTTCGCTGCAGCCTGTTCGGGTTCGGTTGGGAAGCGTAAATTTTGTTGATAGGCAGACTACTATTGTCTTACTTGATTTTTGTTTCAGAAATATTGCTAACATGCTGTTGCTCTTCAATGAGTAACTACACAATACATATAGAAGCAAGCAGTGTAATCACCTAAACCAGAACCAAAACATGCAGATGTATTATAATTTGTTAAGCAACGGTATCATTTATATGAAAAGCTTTTGTTTGAGTTACTGTTTATTTGTCTGTATGTATGTACTTTATGTCCAAAACATTGACCGATTTCAACTTTTGTTGCCGGATACTTTGAGATCAAGCGTGAGTGACCATCCAATCGAGCATATTGATAGTTGTATTCCATGTACCGAGGGTGACTTAACTTTTCATTGAGGGAATATGTTCACTCACTCCATCTTGTATGAGTTTAGATAAGTAGAACAAATGTATCAACAAACTTTATCAATCAATAAATACCTCAAAAGCCTAAGTTAGAGCATGTAAACCTCTGATTTTTTCCGCATCATTGTGACATTGTATTTCTTTCATAAATATTTATTCATAACATGTGCAGGGTGCCAAATATAACATGGCGAATCTAATAATTAACTTGACAATATTTCTAATGAATTTACTCACCTTGGCGTAAATATATACCGCCGTGTTTTAATATAATGTAACCAAAATATGTCCCTTTTCGGAACGTCCAATTGGTCGACAATACATGTGTCAATCCATTCATTAGCAATGATTTTATAACAGCAATAGAGCTGCCATTTGCCAGATACAGAAGTCAAGAGTAACAATAGCGATCTGTCCATCCACAAAGTTCGCGCTTAATTTAGGGCGGCAACGTTCCTAGCAAAGCATTTACTATCTTTTGATGAACCCGTTGTGTCTATGTCTGACTTGAAATCATTGAGTAGTCCCGTAGAGTCCTGATGTACTTCCAAGTGTACCGAAGCACATTACAATTATAAGTGTAATGTCTAGGACACATTCGAATAATACAAGCAGACGTGGTGCTGACAATCCGAGCCCAGTGCTAATTATCATATAAAGAAGAATGAGAAACGTGCTCACTGAAAGCACAAAAAGGGATAAAATCATAATATCCTGGTACAATAAATTATAGTATCGGGAAAGTAGTTGGATTTCATTATAAACATAAGTGCAACCCTGAAAACCCAATTTTGGCTTCATCTTTTTTTCCAGAGTGTTTGTGCATTTGTGCTTCAAAATAAATTTACAATATTTTATATAATTACAAAAGCAACAGGCGGGCTGAACTATCATTTCAAAAATAAGAAAAAGAAGATGACAATTGAAAATCAAATATTAATTTTGACGACCAAGCAATAATGGCCACTAGTATTGTAACGGATTCCAAGCTGAAATTGAAACGTTGTGAGCAGTGGGAAACGACCAGTCTGGCAATAGAAAGTAGGCAAATATTGCCGGTGAGGCGGAATCTATGGAGCGTAGAAGGAGACAGCCAATTGTGCCAATAAATGCTGTTATCAAACAAATTATTTGCATCCGGCGAAACACTCGGTTCTGTCCAATTGACAATAAATTCGGCGACGCTCTTTGCTTTCTAAAAAAATAAATTGCTGCCAACAAGGACGTCCATTACATAGAATATAAATGTTTTAAATGCATATGAATATAAACTTTGCCCTTCAAAAGTTGACGTTCGAATTGAAGTAACAAATTGAAATAACCAGTCATCATGTGACGTCTGCTTGTGGACACGCATCTCGTAACACTTATCAGACTCTGGCTAGTGCAGTACAGAACACATTCCAAGTTTATTTGCGTAGACCGGAGGGTTGTTCCATATTGTTTTGGTATTTCAAACTCTTCGACAAACAGGGTACTAAAATGGTACGACCGTTCATGTATTTGAGCGTGGACGGCGAGTTACCAATTGTCTCTTGTAGATAAAGATGATCTTTAAAAATCACCAGGAAATTTCCAGCGAAAATCATTTTGCTTGATTACTTATTAGCTTAGAAACGTGTCAGTTAGATTTGATGCGGAGGTCTGGAAAAACTAGAGGTTGTCTTCGCTGTGTTACGAAATTTACTTATCGGTGTTTGGCTGTATTAAATGAGCCGTGTGGAACGCTCCTCGGAAAGTTATTGTGACAGTGTAAATGCTTGTTTATTGCTTTCGGTGAAGAAATGTACGATCGAGATTAATACACAGAAGAATATTTGTCAAAGATTTGGCCTTACTTTTATCGCTATAACGGATTACAGAGACACTGTGTATATGCCACCACGCTTATTTATAGTGTCGTGCAGAACATGTCACTTAACACGGAAATTAAGCGTGGTCTCCGTTTGACTGAATCCTTCCTTCACTGTAGTTATTTCTTGAATACATACCTAACCATCGCTTCATAATTAATACATCTCATTAATGCATAAAATGGTTTCGACAATTTCTACTACTTAGTTCGTTTATATGAGCCATTTACTGAATGCCTAAGTACCTTGTCAGAGTACAAACTGGTACGTTATTTATCTTCGTGCGCTTTGAAAGACAGGAAAAACATACTTTCCGTCTTGAAAGTTTTCTTGGGTAATAAACAACTACATAAGAGATGTTATTGTCGACGCAATGTTACATAGAGATATAAACACATTTTTAAGCACTAGATATGGCATGAAGCAGTTCGAGGGTGTCGGTGGGTAAAGTAACGAGAAAGACTTGCCTCAGCGTACCTAAAAAGGGTCATGAATCTTTAAATGTTTTTGTCCAAATGTACACGTACTTATTTTGCAAAAAAAATATTGATTGCATAAATAATTTGCCTCTGTCGAAGCCATGAATATTTCGAATCCTAAATTTTTACTTCGCAATTAGCTGCCTTATGTATAAGATATATGAATATTGATAAGATAAATGGGGAAGTAAATTTTTAACTTCAGGTTGGTAGAAAAATATTTTTTTAAATTACATTTAAATTAGCGACCACTCATTTCAGTAAAGCCACTTAAGTAGGTAGTATTCATTCGTACCTTTTTGCTAAGCAGTAGTTATTGGCACTACTTTTATGTGAAAAATCCATGTTTACTTTATTTCTGTATGGTATATTGTATATTATTTTGTAATTTATGACTGTCGACGTATACAGTTTCAACTATCACTTATATTCTAAAATTATTTTTGCTCATCTTTATTCCGAATGTAAATATTTCACATGTTATTTGGAATAGGTGAGTAGGGTCGGTGAACAACGCAAAAGAAAAGCTTTTTTGGGTATCTTCGTTCCAGTCTATTCTACGTGCTGCTGTGTTATCTAGACAAAATTGTTGTTTACAAAAAAAGGTGATTGCACAATGATTTTATCGATAGGTATTTCCCAATTCTGTATATCAGGATGCCAGTCAATTAAATTGCATTATGGGACTAGTTTTCCCTAAATATAATGGCAAGTATCTTTAAACGAGAATAAAATTCCGGGTTTGATTAAATCTAGCGACCTATAAAATTTCAGGTTTCTTACAAAGTGACACCGGTTTTCGATTTTTCAAGAGGAGACATTTGAATGGTGCGGTTTCGTGGAAGGAGAAACTGTTTCCTATTTAAATCGAAATTGTTGCATATTTCCCTACTATGGAATCCGATATATGTTTTAAATGTAACACTTTCAGTGACAAAATGCCTTGTACAACTTCGATTATTACTATATATATTTATATATATTTATATATATATATATATATTAGTTATATATATACGAAGGGATTATCAGAAGTAGTGGAACAACTTTGTTTCACTATAACTTAAAAACGATTTGAGATATCCAATCAATTTTTTCAATGCAGCTTCCCTTGTATCCTAGTAATTTTTGCCGCTCATCGTCGAAAACCCGAATTTTTTTTGTACGAAATGCGAAGGTTCGAAACCAAAGCTATGAAATTACATTTTTTCCACTTGATCATTTGAGTTACATCCCTTCCCACCCATGTACTTTTTCAATTTCGGACACGAAAAGTGGTCATTCAGTCATAGGGACAGGGTACTCGTTACGATGCTACATTGTGACAAGCCCAATTTTGTGTACTCTTTGATAGGAGTGCTACGTAGTGTAACAAGTCAAATTTCCACCATAAACGTAATTGTGTGCTCCCACTTGTTTTGGCCGAGTTTATGGATTTAGACTGACTTGAATTAATTTTTATGCGAGTAAAATGCTACATTTTATATATCTCTTAGTCGAGCATATACAGAATGAAGCCAACAAAACCATGAATGCAAATATGTTAAATTTATTCAAAAAATATACATTATCAGTAGCTTTCCGTAAAAGTAAATTATCTAGAAGAATGGTGTAAGCATTCAGTAAAAACCTGACCGTTGAGCTTCATACACTTAACATGAGATAACCACGTCCTCTAAAGGTATGTTTTCTAGTAGTTACATTTATTAAATATTAAATATATTATATAGAATATCTTTTCAGTTGCTGTCAAATATTTCAAAAATTCCTAAAAAGTTGTATAAAATAATATTAAAGTACTAAAATTAAGAATATTTTAAATTGTCCAACAGCCTGAGGAAGATTTTGAAACCGGTCGCTTACCGGACATACATGAAACTAGTAAGGTGTAAACCTTTAATACATAACTACCGGAAGTGCGATGTATTCACAATTTACAACCCAAATACACATTTGACCTATTTCACTATGTCTTGTTAGCTCAAATTGAACCTCCCATTGAATTTAGATAATAAAAAAAATTCAGGTCGGAGACCCCTCCACTTTTCAGACGCCACCCTGGCGACAGGGGAGTGATTTGACCCATAGTGTTTTGACAAAAAATGATCGTTTTGAAGTCCTCTATCGATTTGTCCAATAACATTTTTTGACGATATGGTCACCCACAGCACACCCAGACGTCGACCCCCGTACTTCCGGTCAATGACGAGGTCCATGGCTGAAAATCAATAGGGTTCGTGCCCTTGGGCCAAGGTACCTCTATGCCAAATTTGAGCCACATCGGCCAACGTGGAGGGAAGTTAGAGTGTTCACAGACAGACAGACAGACAGACAGACGGACGGACAGACAGACAGACAAACAGATCAATCGCTATAACTACCTTTCAAGCATTTCATGCTTCCGGTAGTTAATAAAGTGATGAGTGTATTGAAATTGTAAAAACTTTGATTTTAGTTGGAAGCACTTTACTCGCATAAAAAAAGACAATAATATAAGCAAGTCCGGTTTATTAGGTACATTTGTAGTAAAGCTCAGACAATAATTATCCCAAATTGTACACGCAAATAACCTTCGTAATCTTGTGCTTGATTTTTTTTTGCAAAAAATGTGAATTCCGTCATGATTTCGGCCTGTTTTTATGCGATGGGCCACCACCAGTTATTCGCTGACACACCCAATAATAGAGGCTCTGCTTGGCACTGGATACATTATACCTTTTTAAATTTCATGTATTGTAATACTTGGAAAAAGATAGTTCTAAAAATGTGCCTTCACCTATGGTGCTTGAATGTTTTGAGCAGAGAAAATTTTAATTGCTCATGTTACCATGTCTAAGTCTGGACAGCAAATGAATACGACCAGGTGGTATATGTCGTTGGAAAGTCCAGACATTCCTGTATCAGCTGAGATGTCAATTGCAAGATTGGACGAACTACCCTTTGCTTGATTGCCATTCAAAATTGTTCCACTACTTCTGATAATCCCTTCGTATATATATGAAACTCCAAGACCTGTTTTTTTAATTTAAGAAATGGAATCGATGCTGATAAAAAGTGCTTTCAACATTTGTTGCAAAACCATATCTACCCAAACACGATTATCACACTCATGAATACTGTTATGGTGCGCGAATAAATATTGCCAAGAATTTGCTGAACGAATATAATGAACCTTTTCCATAATCCAATAAGACGAACCGCTTTTTATATTCATATGTCAGAAATACCAAAAGTATTTCGTAAGTATCACTTTATAATTTATTCTGTCAGTAGTACCATAACTTCTATCGCTGAACATTTGCAACGTCCATCACACGTTTTTCTCTAAATAGTGGTTGTTGCTACCCGTGCAGAAACGGCAGGGAGAATGTGTTTAATATTTTCTGTGCGTTAAAGAATATACCTGTTTGCAAAAATAGAACTTGTAGATATTGTCACAAGTGAACTCTTTGAATAAAAGTGCATTAGTTTATTTATTACTGTGTTTGTAAATGCAAATACGCCAAGTAACAAATACATTCCCACTTGTGTTGAATGAAGTTTTTAACTTTAATAGAGTGAAGCAAAGTTATTTGCAATTTGCAATACTTCAAAAGATGGCACAAGAGTAGTAATTACTAATTACGAAGTGTCGAGTGACACTAATATTTTGATGTCTAAAAACGTCCAGCCATTTCCTTATGTAGACTTTACGGTTGGGTAATACTGAACATAAAATTATAACAATGATAACGTGATAACGTAGCGGTACAGATGAAAGAAAATGATTTAGTAATCTCATTCAAAGCAATTAATAATATTTCATCACTTCAGTGTCAATAGTTAATGCCTTAACTGTATACTGATATGTCCCATAAAATACTTACTTTTAACGTACCGTTATCTCTATCTTATCAATAGTTAATTCTTTATGGCATAATGGGTTTGTCAGTTTGGCTAAAGGTTCAGACTAGTGTTTGGATTTTTAGAAACACCGTCATTCAGATTTAGACACAGTGTTCCAATTAGATGCGAAATAGCGGCTTGCCGACAATCGATCACAACAATTCCCGGTAGTGCCTGTTGACGTAGTTAGCGCAATGGTAACTACAAACAGATAATTCCTTAAGCACTTTCGCATTTAATGCACGTGTAATACACGCAACATTAATTAATTTTCCTTGTATGAACTAATTGTTCATGATGTAAGCTTGCGTCATCCGTGTTGTTGCTGCTGCACCTGTTTTTAGGCTAAATAATATAATAAGACCGGCTAATTCAATTCAGTGATCTACGATAATAGCAATTCGGTGTTTTCGTGTCCCTATCTTGAAATTAACTTCAACATCACGCATTTGAACGATTATACCGCCTATATCGCACGGACGACTACAGTTTTAGTATAAATAAAACCTACTAAGCCACTTTTGAATCAGTCATTTGAATCAGTTGGCCAAACAAACAAGCCTATTGCTACCATGGGACACTATTACCTCTTAGTACTGCTACCATTGCTCTTCGCATCATTAGCGGGTAAGTATTTGCTTTCCATATTCTACGATGGTGGTACATAGAATTAAACATAATCATAAAGTTTACTAATTTCAGGAGCAGCAGAATGTCAAAATGGCTGGGTAATTTACAAGGACGAGCTATGCATCAAAACCTTTCATAATTTGCTGAGTTTTCAGGAGGCCGATGCATTTTGCTCCTCGCAGGGCACAGATTTTTTCAAGTCATCGTTGGTCATGGTGAAGGAGTCAGAGATGCAAGATCTTCTGGTAAACTATACGAACGAAATTTACGATAATATCTGGTTAGGACGTAGATATGATGAAGCATCATCCCAATTTGTATGGAATGATGGAGAGCCTCTAACTTATACAAATTGGCAAGAGGGTTCACCCCGAAACGATAGCGACTCCAATGTCTGTATGGAGCTGCAACCAATAAACGCTATGGTGCCTACATATAACAATCAAGGCAAATGGAATGATGTCAACTGTCAGAAGCGAAATCTCGTAATATGTCAAAGGACTGTACCGTGGACTATGCAGGATGCCATTTCTGAAATCATCAAGATGCGAAAGCATCTTGAAGGCGTTGATGCTGAGCTGTCTGATTCAAATAACGAAAGGATCGAGTTACGACAACGGCTAGAGAAGGTGAGCTCAAGAGTTGTTCCCATTGGGTCAATCTACATTGAATATCACAATCAACCCAGTCCAACAGCACTTTGGCCAGATTTGTCTTGGGAGGATATCAGCAATACGTACGCAGGCCAATTCTTCCGAGTCAACGGTGGCGCATCCGGGAGTTGGGGCGAAGTTCAGACTGCGTGTGCTCCGCGAATCAGCCGCGTGAACCTACACCTTCATGAGGTAAATTATTCCACATCAATAAACATCGATTATAACGGCTGGTCAGAATACCTACTCTCCGGGGCACATGATAATCCCGCGGTGGGAACAAGGGTTGATGAAAAGCTGAGAATATTGTCGGAAGGGTGCGAAGTTCGACCCATTAATCAAGCAATTAGGATTTGGAAACGTACGGCATAAATTACGGGTATATTTTTTATCATATGATTTGAATTATTGTAAAATTTTGATCAAAATATTAAACACATTATTACTTTGAACTAAATGTTATCGCATATATCTCGCCGAGCTTTGTCACAGTAACTGCAAATTAATGAATATATCAAATATAGTACTTCATCAGGTTCATTTGCATGGAATTCGTCAAGCAGTCTTGCGAACTCCTGCAGATTATAATTTCAACTTGTCACACAGACAGACACTGCTTCATGCTGGCCTAAAAATCACTAAGCCGTTCCTTGCATGTCCCTTTCGCTGTTAAGATAAGCAATCTGTGTCAAGACTGGTAATTCAGAAGACAGTCTACTTATCTGCTTGCTCGAAATGAGATACTTGAGTGGGAGATGATACCGGAATTATTGTCATTGACGGGATGGTAACTGTTACGGTATGTAAGATCACAACGGGTCCATGGCAACATCTGCTCCGCATGGAGTTCATTTGCACCAATTATTAGGACGGAACTTTAGGGCTGGCTCTTCCTTCAAATTCCCAATCTAACATATTATAGGGACGCAGAAATCAAAGAGGCAACCCTAATGTTGAACAGAATAAGCACATAAGGGCAACAAGAAATCCCTGTTTAAAGTTGTTAATTGTAATTAGATTTAAATTTGAGAGTATAAATCTGATAGTTCATTTCATTTCGAATCAATTGATTCAAAATTCGAGAAGTTTGGCCCACGTTTATCGGATGTCACAACCATTGTTTTGCTCCAGCTTTTCCCATGAAGCAACAGCTGTAAACATCTAAAAAATGTAAATAGAAAACTCACACAAATAATCGTAAATTTGAATTTCATAATTTTAATTTGTGCAATAATTTGCACAATAATATTTACACACGTGTGAAGAATTCTGCCGCTAAGAAGTTCTACCGTTGTATATTATCATTCGCGCCTAGTGTGCGTTTTAATTTGAATACCAGCTAAGGCTTATATAAATGCCGATAAAACGTGTATTTGCATTTTAAATTTATGGCGTGTAAAAGACTCACTCAGTTAAAGTAGGTAGCACAAGTTGCTAGTTTTGTTCATTTTGTCAACTCAAAACTCAATTGAATTGAGTGGCGTGTAAAAAGAGTGTGGATAATTGAAAATCATTTTGATAATCATTTACTGACCGATAACAAATATGCCTCATTCTGACATCTGATTAGCATTATCTTTAACCAGAGAATCAAAATTTCGTCGAATGGAGGCACACCATTATATTTCCCAAAATAATGAAGAGGAATGCAAATTTCTAAAGAATCTACATCGCTGAATGTGCTGGCAAGCATTCATTTGCAATGGAATTTTTTTCATATTTCTATTCAGAAATTGGAGAAATTGTACAGAAACCCGAATTCCAACATAGTACATTTTCAGTAGTTTCATGTACGTAATTGAGATACATCTTTCCATTAAGTATGTTGTATTGTGGAAAGAACGATTTGTTGGTACAAATAGGACGTCGTCCTAGTATTTTATGTACAGTGTAATGTTGGGTGATTCCTAATCCAACACGCTGTTAGTTAATCCTAACTGACTAACTACAAGCAATCTACGTTTTGCCAAATCAATGCTATTTGAGACAACCACAAGTATAATTAATAACATTAATTATCTTTATTCAATACAACTTATTATTCTCAGACAAGTACAAACTACTAAGACCAACTCTCAAGTACGACTGACTATTGCCTGACTGCGACTGCAACCAACTCTCATCTCATTGCAGCCACAAGCTACATGGTACTTTTCTTTATACATCCCGCCACATCTCCCCTCAAAGCTTTTTAGCTTCAGACCGTTTGTCGCTCTGGTATTGCCGTCCGTAACGGCTATGCGTCCTGGCGGGAACTGGCTCCTCCGCTGCTTCTTGATCATCTTGATTTTCCTCCTCCTGTGGTTCGTCTGGACCTTGGATATCCACGTCCCAATCCAACGCGTCCAACTTTCCAACGGCGACAAGGTGGAAAGCATTCCTCCGGTACTTTCCACTCGGGGTCTGCACCCAAAATGATCTTGGAGATCCAGCTTTCGCAACGATGACTCCCCATTCTAGTCGGTCCCTGACCCATACCTTCTCCCCTTCACAAAATCTCTTCTCTCGACAGCTCCGTGACGACGATCAAAGTGCTCCTTTTGCTTCTCTCGTCGATGCTCCTCCCAGCGTCGTAACCACTCGTGTTCCACTTCCTGTGGCTTCAGCAACTTTGGACTACACGGCAATATTGTTCGGATCTTTCTACCAAACAACAACTCAGCGGGGAATATCCATTTGCTAACGGCGATGCTCTGTACTCCATTAGCGCTTTCAACGGGTCGTCATTCTTCTTCAAAGCGTTCTTCACTATTTTCACGGAATTTTCGGCAAATCCATTTGATTGGGGGAACTGGGGACTCGACGTCTTGTGAATAAATCCGTATTCACGAACAAACTCTTGGAACATTCCTGACGTCTTGGTACTAAACTGAGTTCCAGAATCGCTGTACACTATCTCTGGAACTCCATGGCGAGAAAAGATGGACTTCAGGTGGGTATGAGCAAATCACCGGTCAGCTTCTGTAGTTGGACTTCTTCTGGGTACCGGGAGTAAAAATCGCATACTACCAGATACCATTTACCGTCGTGGTAAAATAAATCCATTCCAACTTTCTGCCATGGTCTCTCTGGAAATTCACTTGGCATCAAGGGCTAGTGTTTGGCAATGATACTTTTACGTTTTATCAAATACTATGATAATCCTTATGGAGGATGTACAAATATGTAGTTCGGTCCCAGGAAATCCATATTAATGCATATTGAATGGTAAATACAATTTATGTACCTAATATGAATGACGGTCACCTTGTTTTTGAATGCAAATGTGTATACAAGTAACAGGGATAATAACCAAATTTGTTGAGTGTCACTGTTATAATTATGCTGCTTTATCTTATGCTTTTGCGCTTATCATATCTTTCTCTGTTTCCTGTCTCGTGACTTGTAATCTTATGCGATTATGCTTGTGGATGATCGTACGGGATATATCAATGCTAAATCATTTGGGGTAAAGCGAGAACGTAAGTAAGGAGAGAGAGATAATTTTATTGAACTGTCCATCTCAGCACCAAACCAATTTCTAAAGGTTAGATTCTCAAAGTCGTTAGTTTACTTTGTAATTTCATTTCATTTGTAAGCTTTTGAAGTACAGAATACAGGAATAATATCATGGGTTGTAGCTTAACTAGTCTTAATTAATTCTTGAGAAGTGGACTGGAGACTCGTTATCAGTCCACGTTCAAGCTCTTA
The DNA here is from genome assembly GCA_004115045.4 of Sinella curviseta. NCBI lineage: Eukaryota > Metazoa > Arthropoda > Collembola > Entomobryomorpha > Entomobryidae > Sinella > Sinella curviseta. The sequence continues at coordinate 19,930,649 of CM023201.3, read as the reverse complement.
CCTCAATACTCAATTTAGTTTCATTAGCATATTTTGAGCTTTAGTGGCTCGACTAAAACTACGATACATTTAGTATGTGACATCAGCATGAGCTTAAAGAAATGAGGTAATCATAAAATTGCTGCTATACTTATATATGCATTCGTGGAATACATTTCTGGATTACAAGTTCATGAAGCGGGAATTAAAATCAATGTGCCCACAACATCATCCATGTGACGGATACAGCAGAGAATTTCGTGTCATTCATGAAAGTGACATTATGGCGAGTACAAGAAAGTGAACAGAGTAACCTATTACACCAAATTGAAAAGAAGTGGTCATTACCTAGAAGCCAGACGTATCACAGGAGGTCACCTAAAACCATGATGCTTTTCTTCTTAATAACTCTCTTGAGTATTTATTCTCACATGTTAGCGGATGAGACCGGATCCACCTCTGTTAGTATAGCGCAATCACGTGCACAATAATCGTTTTAGTGGCGTCATACTGACGTGCGCCATTAATTGGTCAAACCCATTTTTTAAAGTTATGAATTGGACAATCGTTCGCAAAACTAGTGAAAACCAATGTGAGTTTTCAAACCTTGTTGCTTTGTCAAACATGTTCTACAAATTTATATTTCAAGAATGTCACAGGTAAAGTCATCATGTCAGCAGATAAAGTTATTGACTAAATTATGATAGTCTTTTCCGAAAACTTGTTAAACTTCAACAGGTTGAAACAGATTTCATTATTTCTGGCAATACTTATCCATGTACAACCCAGTCATCGTCACGTAAATACTTATTCATTCAATCTCAATTTTCTTCATTAAACAGAATTTTTCTTCATTAAAAATTAGCAAATAAACCTGAAAGGGGGGAGGGCATTTCTTTAACTGCTTTAAGTTAAAAAATTGTGCATTAGTTTAGAAAAGTGTGACAGACGTTTTCACGAGCCAAGCTACTCCCGAAACGGGTGATAAAAAATAGAATAGCGAATTGTATTGCGAATGTTTGTTACATATTTGAATATACATTTATGTAAGTAGTAGTAGTATAATGATCCACGAAATTTAGCTTACAGCAGCCATTCCGTCCAACCCTTAGAAGTTGAGCCCAAAGTGAGTCTGAATTCGTCAACGTTGAGGCCATCAAATAGCGTTTTCATGACCGTGCAAAACTTGTAAGCAGCACTTGGTTGGGATGCCAAATTGCGAACTAAACTTATGTTGGTTTTCTGAAGCAAGAATATTCTTATTTCGCATTTGACATGCACATTTTTGATGCTATTGTAGTTACGCTGCTATTTGCTAATGCTCAGCAATACTTATTCAAAATCCAGAAATGAGAATTACCGACAGGAGCGATTTTCGATGATGAATGAAGTTTGACCAAAGTGGGCAGCAGCTGTGATTTCAATCGACGCAAAAGCAGGAAATTGCATGTTAAGATATTACTACTTCGAAATAATAATTCAGTTTTTACTCTAAATATATTTACTTTGTACATGAATTATAATTGTCACGGGTTGGAAAACCATGCTATCTGCAACCAAGATCTTCGTATCTTTAATCAACAAATATACCGTTTCAATGCAAAACCTAAGTTACTCAACAAGTAACGGTAGCTCGGTGCACTCTAGAATGGCGTAGAAGTTGACCGCTCATGTTTGCACGTGCGTGTTGTATTTTTGTTGGATAGTCAAAACCAACGTTTAAACAATGACGTAACTTTTTTTCTTACAATAATTAGATAACAAATAATTTGTCGCGATTACGGCAAGTTTGGGTGTTAATCAGATTACCAAATACCCAAATAACTTAACTTTTTTGGTATTTCACTGCCGAACCGAACAATTTTTAATCTGGCTCGTTCGCTCGCATCCGACAAATTTCCAAGAAATCGGAAGTACAGATCGGAAGAAATTGAATTTTTATCTTCCACAAACGATCTAGGTGTTCCAGGCCATTGTATTCTGGAGTTGAATAAGCTCGTCTCATTTGCACTTGTGGTCGTCGTTGTGCACAATTAGTTACACCCGTGCTATTCTGGTGTTGCAAAATGGTATGGGATATGGACTGTCCCGTGAAAAATGTACTATCAAAATCATTAAAGATTGCACTTACATTAATCACTCCTGAACGCTGACAGATTTAGCAATTAAACCTGTCTGCGCTTTTTCATGTAGAATCAAGAGATGAAATTTGTCAGAGCTAATTGTAAGATAAGCCTGTCGGCAACTTTACCACCAAAAATATCTCCGATGTTAACTTATTCTACATCTACAGAAGATTTATGTAGAAAACACAGGCTGCATTTCTCAATAAATGACGCCTGATATGGTAATGTAGTTATTACAAAGTAGTCTTAAGCTCAGTTCAGTTATGGATGCAAACTTGACGTTCATTTTTCGAGAAAGCTGAACAAGACCCAGAGTGCATTTGTTATTTAGATTTTTTCAGATGAATTTAGTATGAAAAAAACTGTCAACATACACATAATCAAAGTGTTTGGAACACACAATTAAATATTATTATTTATACAAATATTCCGTGTTGGCAGGAGTTGACGACGGCAGCTGTTATTATGTTATGTTTGCAGTTACCAATCTGAAATTTTGATGAACATCTGTCCTAACAATGCACAACGCCGGACTGTACCGTCCAACCATAGCGTTCTACCTAAACCAAGTGCGTAATATCAAAAGTTAAACACATTCTCAGATATGATTAGCATGATAGTGGTGTTGGGTTGAAATTCCGAATGGAGTTGTTGGATCATTCTTTGTGATTTATTTCGGATAGACGCTTGAGGCACACACATGAAATTTCTAGCTGTTGCTATTCATTTCATCTTCAAACTGCTCCGTCATAGGGCTTCAGTGTACGTAACTTCTGTCAACATTTGATACCTAATGGTTCATATTTGTGTCTTTGAAGTAATGAGTCATCAAGCTAATATTACTTGTGCATTCTGCATACTGCAGTTCATCGCTCACGTATTTGTGATGGCTGCCTTCCTGGACATTGATCTTTCGGAGCCTAGCGGAGTGGTAATGATTTCCTTACAGCTTTCAAATAACCACACTGTTGAACTTGGCGTAGTTGTACATGTTTTATTTTAATTAGGTTTCTCTCGACAAAACTGTGATCAAGTTTGATCCCTACGTTTCCATTTTGGACACTGGAAACCGCTTCCGTTACAATGTGTCGAATCTGTTACCGTTTGTGGGAATGGTCGCCACTAAATTCAAAGTGATTCTGATAGAGGAAACCGAAATTGATTTACAATATGGTAAGGTGTATTTATTAGAACACTTCACAACCAAAAATGAATAATTTGTTTTGTAATGATTTGAACTTTTATTCCTGGTGGCTCCACAGACAAACCAACCAGCTTAGCATTGGCACCACTGGCCACTGCAGAACATAACAAATTGTGTATAGAAAGTACCCAAAAAGTAAAAGTTTGGCTGTCCTACTGCTCCAGGATACCTCACCACAGTTACAACGGAGATAATTTCATTTTCCATAAGGAGCCAATCCGGGTGATAAACAGCATGATACGTCTCGCCGAAAAGACAAACAAAGTGTTCAACAAAACTGTTGAGACCATCTTGTTGCCGTACATGCTTCTGGTTAACGATATGGAAAATTTGCTAAATACTCGTAATGTTATTAGCACTGATTTATACAAAGTTGTGTGGAAATGGGGGATCGTGGTCGACACAGAAACATTCCATTCGGGTATAGAATTGAGGAAGCTGATAGCAATACTTAAGCCAGATATAGTTATTTTGCAAGTACGGCCATTAACAAAGGATCACCAATATTTCAGCCATTTCGAACCACATTTGCAAGATATGAAACAGTTTGCGAGGGACACTGAACAAGGGTTATTTTTTACTGTGCCAGACACACATTCAAACGGCGAGATGAACTTGACTAATCTGGTATTAACGTGGACCCAACTGATACGTTGGGGCTCAAAAAATGGTACAACAATTGTTCTTTCCAAAGCATTTGACACGCCTGCATCGGGCGACGTTGAAGATAAAACTAGTGGCTGGTGGCGACTTGTTGAGGACTACCGTTACAATACAACGACGGAGTATATCTTTGAGGAAAAACACAAAGTTGCCGTACCTGTGGACGAAAGGGAAAATCGCAAGATGTTGAAGGAGGTAAAGGATTTGACTTGCAGTAGGGACAACGTAGAAATAGTTTTTAGTTTGTATAACAAAAGCAGATACGATGTGAACCGAAGGCTCGAACTAACCGAAACAGATTTACTCTTTGGAAACATCCTGCAAAAGTTTAGTAGGGTGGCCATTCTTATACATCATGATACTAAAGACGCATATCGTGTATTACGTGATGAACTTAAAGTAGTTGGGAGAACGGCGGAAAAACTAGACGAATTGACGCTAGTAATACTACCAAATGTTCGGATATCAAAGATGATTACTGAGTGGGTAGTAAGGGCCAATAGTACAGGTAGGAATGAAAACCAAACATTATTGTACCCTATCACTACCTATATTGTTCCTTTCATGGGGAATGTAACTGCCAAAATTGAAAGACACTTGAAATCCACTATACTGGAAGCAATGGGGATTAACGAGAGCCAATACAAATTTGGGTACGCATTCAACGTATCAGTTTGTACTTCCTTTAAATCACTACCTGAAAAGAGGCAAAGCTTTCTTGACAAATATTTAAAAAGTGCGAATGTTGCCACGTTCGTATTTTACTTTGAGGAAGATGAACAGAGCGTACAATTGGGCGTGGATAGAATGCTCCAACAGAGAATTGTAATTTTGGAAGAGTGTAGAAACCTGGTAGCATTGAAACGAAATTCTGATACCGTAAAGTTAAAATTTCTGCTGCTTCATTACGCCACAAATGCAGATTTTTACCGAAGCAGACGTTCTATGATCAGCTTTGTGGACTATTTTCAAAAGCTAAGCGACTGGGCGGAGGAAACCAGCAACACCATAATTCTTAGTAATGTGATTGATACGGACAGACATTTCAAGGAGACGGGAAAAACCATGACGGAAGTCGGTTGGTGGAGGTATCACAATGGAAACGAGGAAGCCAGTAACGTGTGGCTAGACAAAGTTGAGGAATTCGGATATCGATTTCCAAGCAAAATCACAACGACCTCTTTAGGTCTTCAAACCAGTCGACTGGAATTAACGATATTGTTGCCATTTATAGCATCGATGCTAGTGATCACCATTGCCGTGGACAGTATAAAGAGGAAGTACAGAAGAAAATATCTATCAAAACTGGATATGGACGGATTTTTTAGAGGAAACGAGACTGCTAATATATTAGCGCAAAAATATCCATATGACAAAAGCAAATACGAAATTGCCGCAAATAAGTTTATCGTTGAAACGGATTTCGAGCTTGGACGGGGTGAGTATGGAAAGGTTTTGAGAGCAAAGATTTGTAAACATGGGACTTTGCTTGACGCCGCGGTAAAAACTATCAACTCAACGAATCCGCGCAAGACAGCGGTAATTGGTATTCTTTCTGAAATTAAGATATTGTCGTTTGTGGGGGATCATGAGAATATTATCAAGTTGTTGGCCGCCAACACAAGTGACTTAAAGGACGGAAAGTTGTTTGTGTTTTTGGAATTGTGTGAAATTGGCTGCCTACAAAAATATTTAAGGAAAATTAGGCCATCGGCTGTCATCGCTAACGCTGCTGCTGCGTGTCATAATCCCAATGAGCAGCACGAATATATTAACCAAGCCGGTTATGTCGACAGTGGTTTACTGTCGACTGATCTGGATGAAGGACTTTGTAAAGATTTGTATCGCTGGGCCCGCGAGATTTGTCGTGGAATGGAATATCTGTGTTCTAAGCATGTTGTGCATGCTGACTTGGCAACTAGAAATGTTCTATTGGATTCGAGGAAAGTTGCAAAGATATGTGATTTCGGACTGTCTAGACGCATGTACAACTACGAAAGCTATAAGAAGACACAACATGAACCGTTGCCGTGGAAGTGGATGTCGCCAGAGTCCCTTCGTCTACTAACGTTTAACGAGAAAAGCGACGTTTGGGCTTACGGAATAACACTTTGGGAAATATACTCCTTGGGACAGAACCCGTATCCTGGGCGATCGTGGAGCATGCAGTTTCCGGATGAGCTTGAGGAAGGTTTGAGGTTGGACGAACCTTTGTACGGTGACAGGAGCGTGTACGAACCACTTGTATTAACTAATTTGCGTTAACACTGTTATTTTACTGTTTTTTACCATTTGCATGCTGTAATTTATGTAACTTGGTTGTAGGTACGGGCTGATGATGCAGTGTTGGCTATTCAATCCGGAAGATCGTCCAACATTTTCGGCAGTTCTGGATACATTTGAACGACTGAGCATTGTTTAAGCAACACATGGACTAAAAATTATAATGTTGGACTGAATGAAGAGAAGTACTACTTTATATGCGGTATGATGCGATGGCAAGTACACTCATGTGATGAACTGTGAATAGAAGAAATAATCATTTTCTCAACATATTATTACAACATATAATAATTATAACTTTATGTACATGTGTAAAACATATCCATTTGATCATTGTTTTACCTAAAGTTACAATACAATGATCCTGGTATCTTTTGACAGTTTGTACTTTTTTGGAGTACTTTGAAGTAGGTGGTTGAAATTAATTTCAAAGCGATCATTTCCAATGCCAGACCTTGAACCTTCTAGCACATTTGTCTTGGATTTATTTCTGTCAGGCCTGTCAATGTATACATATACGTAATTGATGCCTAATTTAACTCTAGTCGACAAATACATTCTTCTGAATAATTTTTGTACAAAAGCATTCGTCAGATTCGTCTGGTTACTGGCTTCCGAAGGCTTACCTGTTCGATTCTGTTTTGCATTACAATAATACCATATAACTAGTCGCGTTAAACCGCGATGGAAAATACGTAGCTGAAACAATTCGTTTTGAAGTGACGCCTTCACATGGTGCTCTAAAACGACACTTTCAAATGGCGCTTTAAAATGGCGTTCATAAATGGCGCTTTCAAATGGCGTTCATAAATGGCGCTTTAAAATGGCGTTCATAAATGGCGCTTTAAAATGGCGTTCATAAATGGCGCTTTAAAATGGCGTTCATAAATGGCGCTTTAAAATGGCGTTCATAAATGGCGCTTTAAAATGGCGTTCATAAATGGCGCTTTAAAATGGCGTTCATAAATGGCGCTTTAAAATGGCGTTCATAAATGGCGCTTTAAAATGGCGCTTTAAAATGGCGTTCATAAATGGCGCTTTAAAATGGCGTTTATAAATGGCGCTTTAAAATGGCGTTCATAAATGGCGCTTTAAAATGGCGTTCATAAATGGCGCTTTAAAATGGCGTTCATAAATGGCGCTTTAAAATGACGTTCATAAATGGCGCTTTAAAATGGCGTTCATAAATGGCGTTCATAAATGGCGCTTTAAAATGGCGTTCATAATTGGCGCTTTAAAATGGCATTCATAAATGGCGCTTTAAAATGGCATTCATAAATGGCGCTTTAAAATGGCGTTCATAAATGGTGCTTTAAAAGCATATGACCTCTTTTTGACCTCTACAGGTGGAAATAACGCGATGTGAGCCATTGTGCCTGAAGAGAAAATGATCACCGTTCAATTCTCTATCAGAATCCACGAAGAAAAAAATTTGCCATTTAAAAAGCATGTGACCTCACTCTGACCCCTACTCCGACCCCTGTTGGCCGATTGACCTGAAACTCTGGTCATGTCTTCCTTGTCACCTAAGGAACCTGTGTGCCAAGTTTCGACAAAATCCGTGAAGCCGTTTCAGAGTTATAGCGCGAACAGACAGACGGACGGACAGACAGACAGACGGACAAACAAACTAAAATTATAACTACGCTTCAACTTCGTTTCAGCTACGTAATAAAGTGTAAACGATACGGCGTAGTTGTGCATTTGATACAACTGGCTTTCTTTTCGGTTTATTTAATTTCGAACTGTATGAGAATGGCGTACATGAGCAGATTTATATTTGAATATAAATACCGCATTATATATGCAAACACTACCTGTTTGTTGCCGTTCCCAGTTGATGCTTCATATTTACTTGATGCTGGAACCTTTCATTATTTGCTCATATATATTTTCGGAGTATGCTTGCATTCAACTGAGAGAGTTGCTGAAATCACTAGCAATTTTCTAGAGAATACTTAAACACCTGCCAAATAGAATCTCATATACCATATAATGTAGTTCTGTAAACATGAGGAGAAATTGTATATATTATCATACTATTAAATTTATAATAATTTTATGAGCTTTGACTCCACCATATCAAAATGTTGTTAAATCATGATTTCATGTCATCCACGTCATCATTACGCAATTATTTAAATGCTTGATCAATTTCAGGCACCAACTACTCAACCAGGTACCTTGAGTCACATACAATCTCCCTCAACGGACACGGCGTTGCGCCCGGCTCAGATTTGAAGAAATGCAGGTTTCTAACCACACTCAATCATCAATTTACATCCAATTATTCCTTGGAATATTATGGAAAGAGGTGCGCAAATTCTGAAAACAAGAGTAGAGTAAAGCTATGTTTGTGTTTGAAGACATGAAGACACATGCATGCATCAATGAAGCGTCAACATCGTGTAGCCGGCTGTTATGTTCAAATATCTAGATTGCAGGTCTCAGGGGCTCTGCGTGCTGATGTAGTAAGCACAAGTTTAGTTTTATTAACACTATGAGGATCAAACAATTTCTACTTGAATTATTAAACCAAATTGTTGCTTTAACTGTTTACCACGACAAAACCAGCAATTTCATTTTACGCCGTACACATTGGTGCCATATTATATCATATGACTCATATGCGGTTCCATGCGTGCCAAGAACCTAAATGCCAATCTTATATGAATACGGAATTATCAATGCAAAATGTTTATATTGAACGAGTACACGACGGATTATCTACATCACTATAAGTATTTCTACCCTTATGAGCTTGAACTTCACACCGCAGTAATTAATCTAAGTAACGAGAATAAGGTCAATTGCGTTTTTAATAACGTTCCCAATAAAGTTTTTTGTGGTGCCTTCGTCAAATTGCGCTGAACCACAATAAATTGTCAACGGCCTCTGCGCTCTGATTCTCCACTTCCATATTTTATACGGAAAGGAACTAATGGCTTTCGACAGACCGTCCCCTTCATGATTATTTTCTATCACACGATTTAGCCAAACAACCCTTAGAAGTCGGTGGCTTCTTTTGTATATAAGGCAGATAAGGGGTAGGGTTAGCAAAATAATCATCCAAGTCCCATTAGCGTAGCCGCGATATTTCGGATCGGCTCTGTTGAAAATTTTTGAACATAACAGAAGCCTATGTAAAGTTCAAGCCAACTTTTATTCGGACGCAGTTTAGATATTGTGTTAAGGGTGGACATGACGACGCTAGCTAACGTTATGGTAATTAGAAACAATGTGGTGCATGATCGTGCTGCTTCCGTAATGCTCAACTGAGCTAACAACAGTCTACAGGTAAACGTGATCCATATATGATGCTCATTTCTGGACCTAAACATGCCATCTACAAAGTGATAGTAAGGATCCGTATTGGTAAATACCAAAGCTGTTGGAAGTCCAATAGCAACGACCATTTCGATTGCAATTACAATGCAGAGTGCTAGTCCCATCACATCTGTATTTGGGTTTCTCACCAAAAGCTTTTGGATTTCTGTGGAATACAAAAATAAGCTCGACTCCATTTTTGATTCTTCTTTTATAAATATGTTTATGTTCAAACAATATATTACCTTGCCAAATTAGCTTTTGCATTGGCAGTTTCATCGCATACCCCCTTTCACGTCTGTCCTTCCGCAAATATCGATCAAAGTCTACCAGTTTGTTTAAAGAAGAAGACATCAAATCTCCTTGAAACGTCAACAATAAGTTAAGGATAACGATTAGGAGCGGGATGCAGGAAAACTCAATGTAAAATAAACATTTTTAAAATGGAACTGTGTCATCCTTGACAAAGGTGTACTTTGATACGACGTACAACGAAGAAAGTACATTTGAAAATAATATAAAATTGAAACAGAAAAATCGAGCTAATTTCCAAAGATGTTTCTCATTGTCGCACCGTTCCTCCCTGATGTGCATGAAGACAGGGTGGCGAAACTCGTAAACTTCGTACAGTTTCGTGTTGAGCTCATACGTTTTCCACATCAGTGGCGTAGCCATGGTGTCTTATACGAGCCATGGTTAAAGGAATGTATACTGCTTTAAACCAATGTATATTTAGCGGGTAGATCAATATCTGAAATCTTTGATTCAATTTACTTCATTTTCAACTACTCTTGAGGTGCAGATGAAGTTGAAAACGAATTAATCTTATGGCTTGTGTATGTTTCACGGTATCGTCATTGTACTCTGACACTTGCTGTCTGTTAGTCAACATTGCAGTGGGGTATAGTAATAAACCCATCGAGTGCTCAGGACGTTGCAGAAAATGTCCACTACTTTAAATATTATGCGTTGTTAAATGCGGAATTGGAAAATGAGCACTCGGTGTGTAATTTAGACCATCAATTTGTCATTTATTGTCTCAAATTTGATGACGGTTAGCAGTTTAAAATTGGGACGGCACCATATTAAAGAATTATTCGTTGCAGAATGAATTTCTTAGACGCCAAATATGTGAATTAGGCTTTCATAGATAATATACACGGAATTAGAGTGATTAGGGAATGTGGACGCGACTTCTTACATTTTTATTTCCCATTGGAACTACCAGTGGTGGAACATTTGCATTTGAATATCGTTTACAGTGTGATTAACTATGCGGCTCCATAAAATCAAGGTTACTCATCAATTCGAAGTACATCAATTGTTACCTTTATGGAAACTTGTTAAAATAATTTATTTAACTGGAATGATATTACCGTCATTATCATTTCAGTAATAAATTGTTTAATTTAATTGGCATGCATTCATACAGGTAATTCTGTAATAGCAGCAAATTTATATCTTTTACTGTTTAAATATATATATCTAATTTTTTGTATTTTAAAGTCAAAGTTCTTTAGTTACAATTAAATACGGTAATAATATAAAAAACTACATTACACTAGAGCATTGATCATAATGACTCCAGTTCCGTTAACAGTTACAGCGAAAACTAATCATTTTTTGCTTTACCAAGGCGATTACGTAAAAGTTTATCAATCACATTACCCCGTTTATTCAATTATAATAGTTTAGTATGTTTAATTATATGTATGGTTATAACCTAACTATTTTGGTTATGCAATTATACTTTATAACCCGATTATTCGCTTGCGTTTTGCGAATAAATCTAACTGGCTCCGATTATTTATGAATATAATTTTATTGAGCCGAGTTCTCTGTGACATCAAAAGGATCGTTTATAATTTAGCTTAATCTCGTAAATTTAATTTCACTAAATATGGCTTAATACGAAATCAGTGCAATGCAATTTCAATAATCCCAACAATAACTTTAAGTGACTCCAAAACTTAAAAACAAGATGATTAAATTCAATTAAAATAAAAAACAATACATTTGTCAATTGGCGAAAAGCAGATTTAGTACGCTTGATCAACACACTAATTCTCCTTTTCCAAGCAACAACCGTAGCTTTTTCCACTACCCACACAATAAATGCGGTAAAAAGTAGGGAACCAGTCAGTATGAACATAGATATGATACGCGTATCGACTGACATGTTTGCAAAACCTGCGTTTGATTGTGGATGTTTCCCCTGGACCACCTCTATGTCAAAAGCGTTCCTCCACATTTTGATTCCGCTGTCAAAGAGCAATCGTCCGGTAACCCGTTTAATTTCCGCTTTATATTTCAAACTTACTTTACAGTACATTAACACGTTTCCACCATACCTTTTCTTGACCCCGAATATTCCCATTGAAGTTATCTTAATAGAGATGGCATATATTTTACTCTCCGATCCATCTGCTCCAAGTATTCGAACCACGTTGTTTACCGTTTCGTCAAACATCTTATCATTGTCAGGCGTCCAGTATTTGGATTCAATCAAGTCTCCTCTAAAACCCTCAATTGCCAACTGCATGTTAAACAATTCTGTAGCGGCTATCCAATTACTTGGAAATAACATGCTGGTTTTGTTGTCGTTAAACAGTGAAGCCGGAGCCAAAACCTTAAAATTATTATTCAGCAACTCTGAAAGTGTTTCGGCAACGTAAGGAATAGATGGAGCTACCGATGTCATGTCAAATTCATAGCACATTGAAAGCATAACGAGAGCATAACCAGTAGCAATTCTACTGCGCGACTTTTGGTAGCAGTCTTCTGAAACATCATTGAGACTAAATTCACTAGTACCTTTCCGAAATCTATAGCTTTTGATTTACATTTTGAGTAGACACGTATAACCAATGTAAAGAATTGTAGTGGCCGCGAGACAAATCCATACGTCACCTTGGTAGGAGCTACCCAACACCATAAAAATATTCACCGAGATAAAACGTTTTTCCGTTGACTTGTATATAAAGAAATACGAATTGTGTCCCACGTAGACCAGCTCTCCTGTCTCTGGAAGCAACAAGCTTTGCGCAAATCGGTCGGCGCTGTACGTACAATGAACTGTCCCACCTCGCATAATCCTTCCAACACTCGGGAAATATGGGTAGTTGAACAATGCAGACAAATTCAGTTTCTTTGCAACAGACAGAAAAACAAATGGCAGATCTCGTAAGCAGCCACTAGAGTAGAGGGAGTCTATATTGGAAAACGTTTCCTCCGTCGTTTGTATTTGGCCACAATCCCAACTTTGTACTACATCTCCCGATTTAATATCGGTGGAATAAACGTTGAGATACTTTCGCATTTTGATATCATTTGATACTTCACTTCCAGTCAGTGATAGGATACTACTGAACGTTTTACCGACGCTATAGATGTATCCATCGTCATTAAGAATGAAGATTAATCGCAGATGTCCGTGATTGTTGTCATTTAAATCCTCTTTGCCGTAATCACTCATCTCAAGTACGACGACAAATATTGGAACTGGCGCTGCTAAGATTGAGTCGACAATGTTATCGGGTGGTTTCCAGGAACCATCCTTGGTAACTGCAAATACTGCAACGTTTCCCATATTTAAGCTGAGTATCCGATTTCCGGCTACTCGTCGCATCCAGCGCCCCCAAAATTCTAGGAGCTCTGAGTCATAGGAATACACTGAGCACATTAAAATATGGGTAGAAGCTACTACTGAAACTCTTGTTACGATGGCTGAGCAGTGATCATTGCCGAGACGATTCCGGTGCTTTCCAGGAATATAACTGGTCGTGTGGTCTGGTGGGTATAATTCCAACGGAACAATTGACTTTGTGCTTACAGAAATCATCCAAGTCAAGATTGTTGGTGCGGATTCAGATACTCATGCATTGTGTGTTTGATATAAAATGTGCTCCAAAAGATTATCACGATTATTCTCGTCCAGCATCGTGTTGTCAGCTAGATACACGGTAACGGCTTTACATGTGGCGCGGCGAATTCGCAGTCGTTGCCCGTGTATGTGCGCTGCAGCTACAACTACCAATATAGCTAGGTACATGAATATGCACATGATAAAATGCCAATATTGGGCGGTCTCCGCCCAATAGATGCTCCCAAGATCAAACAACGGTTTCAAATGAAAAATATTTTACACCAGTAACCGTTGTCACAATGCAGAAACTTGGGAGAATACGTAACCTGTGGAAAGTGGTTTACATAAATCTTAGCAGCACGTGTGTCACAATTATGTGGCTTGGCTGCAATAACTAGAAGTTGTAAATTGATAAGAACAAAACTCTAAAGTTACGCAAGGTATAATTATCCAAGGGATCGAATGTGGCAAAACGGTCAAACCTCTAGCAGATAATTACGAAAAAATGTTGTGGATATTCTCATTAAATACCAGTTTACCTCGCTATTAAGTTTTATGAAAGACCCGTTTGCAACTTCGATCGTATCATGCAATTAAAACAACATTGTGTGCATACGGAATATGGACAAATTATTTGGATGCATGATGAATCCTTCATACTTCTATTTGAATGCAAGATTGGGATTCGATGTTGCGAATAACACAAAGATTATCTGATGCGAAAAAACGATATAAGTGCTTCGCAACTGAACATTAGAGAAACCAATACGGAATTAAGGCGGGGCCAAATGTCTTTTAGCAACAGTTATCTCAAATTCGGCATTCCATAATTCCAGAAATCCACAAAATTATACCCAGTTTGCTAATAATATAGGTTACCGATTAATTGTTTCAGTGTAGGTACGACTGATCGTTACAACATGTGAAAAATAATTTCATTTCCAAGCTGTAGAGCTATTTCATGTTCTCGGAACAGATAATTCTATGTGTATAAGTAACGAAAATATAGTCGATTTGCACATGGTTTACAATAAAAGTGCTTTCGGCGTCACCATACAATTATGCTGCACTTAACCGCCCATCTCCAGCTTGTCGTCGTGAGTCGTCCAATCCTTTTCTGCCTTGCAAAACTTCATTACAATTGATCTACTAGTTAAATCGTAGCTGAACCCTTGTCCTGTTTCCGAATATAATGTAACTATCAGCTGCTTCGGCATTTCGCAATAACACAATTTACAAATAATTGAATCAATCAATAAATCAATTTTAACAGTAGTTGTTTCTAACAGGAGTAATTTTTGTTGATACACTTGTATCCATAAGTTTCAAACCGGGACAACAGTAAATCCGTCCTAGAGGACACACTATGAACTTTTAAACCAGACTAACTTAGTTTAGATATAGCTTGAAATCCAAACTATTAAACCCCTATATCGTAGTACCATCTCCCAAATAACTTGAAAGAGTCTGCCCCGTATTCGCAATCAGCATGTAAGAGGAATTGAGTGTGAGTGGATACTCACTCAATTTTTAAAATGTATGATAAGAAATTTGTACCTGCAGAATTTGAGACTTCGAACAATCAATCTACTATTGCGAAGACGGCCCTCATGGACAATTACATCAGAATCAGGATTTGGTATTTGCCTAAATTGCTACATTACCAAAAAGTATGTATACAGCTATGATATTCCATACTTCAAACTGGAGTTGCAACATATATGACAGATGATTGTTTCTCGAAAAAAAGTTATGAATTTCGAATATCACTGGCATTGCGGACATTAACTTGTGCATGAACAATTGGGTTACAATTATTTTGCTCTGGCACGGCGCCAATAACTTATTTAGGCAGACATGCGTACCACTCAATAATGCTAGATTTTCCTCCTCCAGGTGTTCATGTTCTGAAAACACGGCATAGTTTTAAAGTTATATGTGCTCAACATTGGATTTAACTTACTGTCGTGTAGTTTTACATTCATTTTTTGGTGAGTGGTATGAAAACTTAACTTTATTTTGTCTTATTAAATCAAATGCACACTGGAAGTAAACAAAGTATAAAATATGAATATTGTAATTAAGGAATGAATTACAAGTAAAACTTGCCATATAGTTGAAAAGGATATATGCAATATATGTATATGAAATATACTCCGCGGAGAAGAATACAAAACAGTTGCATTGTTAGAATCTCGAAAAGGAAATACAATATCAAGTATCTTATCGTATCAATGCTTCCAAAAAATACATCCATTTGTCACATATTACATGATGAGTTGTTAAGAAATTGGAAGTTTGTCTATAGTGTTCGCTACCAGTTTGCATATTATGTAGATCATTTTGTAAAGATCACAGGACTTGAAGAGTCCTGTGATCTTTACAAAATGATCTACCTTTATTTGACTAATGCATGTAGGCAAAGGCCTAGGTGACCAACCTCGCGTTAAGCTCCTTCTGAGCCATTGACCGGCCACCAAAGCCGTATCCTTTCGTCCTCAATTAAAGGACTTCAGCTAATTGTGTGTAAAGCCCATTCTGGGCAAACTTTGTGTGTAATTTTTATGTGTGTGTGTGTAGCTCGCCGCAGATATAAAAGGGCGAGCGCACTCCATCTAGCTATCTCCAGTATATTTTGTGAAGCAGCCAGGCACGCTGCCCAATTTGACTCCGGTGTTCTTTTCTTACCCAAATAAATTCACCGTGTAAAGTAACCTTGCTGGAGATCACGTCGTTTTCTTATTGCATTCTCTTTTACCTCACCACCACCACGTTGCTTTAATTCATCTCTCTGCCACCGCACCGTAGTCGTCTACGGCAGAAGCAAACCTCCTTCCTGCCCAACGACAAAAATCTATTCTTGCATCTTACTCATCCCACAAGTTACCATCTTCTCACCGTCACCACCACCAACAATTAATTGTGCATCTTTTAATTACCTGACCGAAGCCACCTTTAAATTAACTCCAACCTTTTGCACCATTTCAAAACAATAGAAAATTTACCCAAAGGACGCAGGAAAATTTCGAAATCACACACTGACGAAATCACGGTTACTTTTGTAAGTCTGCCGTGCGCAATTAAATTCATAGCAAAACAACAACATAGGTACGCTATGTGATGGATACTACTCTGATCTTACTGCAACTTTGGTTGCTGTAAACATACCACTGTCGACGCTTAGTTTGAGCATTTAGCAATCCATTCATTTCCTAAACAGAACGCAAAATATTCCATTCTAATAGGCTGCATTTATATATTATTAGTGCTCACAGTAAATGACATGAAGCATGTTAGAGAGTTTACGTAATATTGAAGTTCGAAACATTAGCTATTCTAGTTCACCAGCCTTCAAAGCATGACATTGAAAGTTTACCATTTGCATATAATGTAGTTCACAATAATGAATGTTGTACATTATAAAATTGTATGACAATTTTACAGGTTACGTCTCGTTATATGATGCATGTATACACTCGCATATTGACATCAATCGCAAAAATAAAGGTACTTCTATTTCTCTTCTCATTCATGTTGGGCCATCATCTCGTACGTATAAATACAGAATAAGTTCTGCATACGCATTATTATCCTTATATCCAATCGTGGTCTCAAAATGTCCGTCGAGATTGATGATCTCGTGTTCGTTTGGAGAGTGTTGGGTGAACAGGGCAACCCGTTCCCAGACAGACTTCTGACGGGTGGAAAGTTACGTTGGTTGCTTGGTAGCTTTCTATTTGCAGGCATACTAATCAGCAATGAGCACAGGGGCCAGGAATACAGCAGATCGCAATATCACCCAACGATAGCATCTTCAAATTTGGGTGATATGTATAACAATCAAGTTCCCATTTACACAATAGCAACGAAAATGGTGCATAATAATTTCTCAAGGATTTCGGTGCAATCGGACACAAAGCAACGCGACATCACATTGTCCTTGCAAGTCGGTACTCAGAAGGGAAAATCACTGCAACTTCTGAAATATACTCGCATCTCTGCTTGGTAGTGTCGTCTGGAGATGGTGACACGTCGGTTTGGATAGCGAGGATGTCTGCGGACACTCAACTTCATGGCTTGCTGCTTGATATCATGGAGGAAATGTACAATCGTTACTACAATAACGGCCTTACCGACGCACATGATATCTACA